>JAMKCF010000006.1:7384171-7404171 GCA_023634235.1 Pisaster brevispinus
GACACACTGTGGACACACTGTGGACACACTGTAGACCCACTGTGGACCCACTATGTGGACACACTGTGGACCAACTGTGGACACACTGTGGACCCACTGTGGACACACTATGGACACACTGTGGACACACTGTGGACACACGCTCGCTGCTGAGTGACACACTAGGAACACCCACACACAGCTCTGTAATTGCATTCACTCTGATGTGGACTTTCCCGTGTTATGTGCTCATATTCTTAAGCACTGTAAAAAAAGCTATGTGGATGTGTGTAAGTCCACACAGTGTTTCGAGTCCCGACACTTGGTGAACTTTTTTGTTTTTCTTCTCAGATCCACACTTATTGTGTAACGCTAAAACACATTAAGTGATGACGATGTAGATTTACTGTACACAAAGTCAATGCCGTTTTGATTTGAGTACCATCAAAATTCACAACTGAACTCTGTACAGAAATGTACAGACCATACCTGAAATAAGACGGCACCGAACGTTTTTTTGATTTTTGCGAAAATTTTTACTTGAGGAAAATCAAACACTAGCATTTTACCCCTTTTTCGCGATGTAAGGGACTTGTATGATTTTATCCCTTCTGTGATGTCATTATTAGGCATGTCCGAACTTTCACCCACAGCCTGGTTGTGAGAAGGTCATTGTGGTAGTAATGGGTATTCTTAGAATACTGAGGAGGGTATGGGGGTCTTTGGTTAGGGACCACTCGGACTCAAGGATGTGGTTTTTGCTTCAATCTAGGTATGATGACATCTTAATGATCGGAAGGGAAATTAAAGTGGGATGGGGAAGGTAATTGAGGGTATTCATATCTTGGGCACCTAAGGGTGCACTACTGTATGAAAGGCCTTATCTTTGTACTAAGTGAATCGTATGTACTGATAACGTTCTGAGGAGCATTAACACAACATGGTGGCAGCGGAAACACAAAGTGGAGCCATGGAGTCTGACGGCGGCCATAAGACGTGTTAGGAACTGTGACGAGTAACAACCTTACAAAGGATTTCCAATTTCCATACGAGATGTGGCGGACGGCACTACCACTAAAGGAACTTTGATGAAGTTATTCCGGTACAGAGGCCGGGTAGTTGCAGCACCAACAGATCTAGCAGAACTGAACATGCTATAGTTCAACAACTGATGGTGAACCACAGATGAGAGAGGGCCGCTCAACTGAACTACCTTGTGAGAGGATGTCAGAAACATCTTGGGCCGGTTCCCGGTGAGCAGTTCTTGAGCTCACTGGTAAAGCCCGTGAAGCCTATGCCGCACTTACTGTTGCAGAAGCCAAAGATTATGACGTGCTTAAAAATGCGATTTTAGACCGTTATGAGATAAATGCAGAGACATACCGAACGAATTTCCGTAAATGTGTCAGAAAAGGCACAGAAACTGTACGTGACTGGGTCACTGAATTGTCTCACCAGTACAACAACTGGCTAAAATTTGCCGAAATTGACAGTAGTGACCCCTCACAAATCATCGACCTTATGGTCATGGATCAGACAATGAGTAAATTGCCGTATGATCTCAAAATCCATTTACGGGACAAGAAACCCCAAAGTTGTCGCGAGTTGGCAAACATGGCAGACACGTATGTAGCAAACAGAGGGGGTTCAGAATTTTGGAGAAAGAATGAAATGTCTAAATCCCAGTGGCGTTCTGATAGAAATAAGACTGCAACCACCAAACAGACCTACTCAAGTGGTCAAAGTTCACATAATTCGTCCGATCGTTCAGACAGTTCGATTTCACATGAGTCAGGTACAGCGAAGTATAACCTAGGACAGCTTCGTAACACTTATAATAGTGAGCTGCAGGATAGTAATGGCCAGGTAAGGCCAAAGTCGTATGTTAGTATGAGTGACAGACAGTGTTATCACTGTAAAGAGTATGGACACATTAGTTCATTTTGTCCAATGAAGTCTGACGACACAGAGGGCAGTAGTAGTAGTAGTGGTAGTAGCCAGACAGGCTCGGGTGTTTCGCGTAAAACAGAGAAAAGTAACTCTGAACAAAGTAAACCAAAAAATAACGGTGTAAATCCTAAAGCAATTCTCAGGTGTGAAACTACTGTAGAATCTGGGGCAGACCAAGTACAGTTTGACTCGGCAGAAATGCAGTTAGAAAAGTGTGTGTTACTGGGAACGCTTGAAGGTAAACAAGTCCGAATCTTGCGAGACTCGGCATGTACACAGACTGCAGTGAAAGCCAGTCTGGTACCGTCAGCATGTTATTTGCCAAGTAGGCATATCACAGTAAGAGGCATAGATGGTCAAGTTACCGTACCTTTAGCTTTAGTAAATCTGCAATGTGCAGTAGTGTCCGGTCAAGTTTTAGTAGCAGCCATAGATGGACTCCAACGAGATGTTCTGTTGGGACACGATCTTGACAAGACTTGTGGTGAAATTCTAGCAAAAGAAATGTGCATCTTAACACGGGCACAGGCTAAAACTGAGTTAGAAGAGTATGTAGTGGGGGAAAAAGAATTCCAGACGCATATCCGTAACATCAAAGAGTTAGGCACCCCAGATAGTTCTCATGAGGACAAGGCCACGAATGGGCATACATTCCAAATCAGCAATGATGAGGTAGCAGCAGACAGTCTGCACAGGTTGTTTACACAGAATGAACTCAATCAGTATGACACTGATAACAATGTTTCTGATCATAGCCAAATTGAAGATGTAGGGGTGGCCAAGACTACAAATAATGATACAGGAGAACATGACAGCTATACAAACTGGCTGATTGTGGATAGACAGACTTTGATACAGTTGCAGAAGTCAGATGAGACGTTACATGGAATTAGGGATAGATTAGTTCCGGAAAGTGAGATAAACAAACACAGAGTGTGTGTTTTATGAGAAGGATGATTTGCTCATGCGTCAGTGGGAACGCAAGGCAAGGACTCGTACCAAGCAGGGGGTGGCATTACAAAATGACATTGTACACCAAATAGTGCTTCCTGACAAGTGTCGGGTACAGGTACTGAAAATAGCACATGACATACCAATAGCAGGACACAAAAGCCCTTTTCACACGAGAAAAAAAACCCAACATTCCTTGCGACGAATTTAACGAGCGCTGAAGTCATCCCACGCCTGACCGCTTTCGCAAGCTTTCACACGACACCAAGTAAAAATGTGACCACGTTCCATGAGACGAGAGTACAGACTTAGCTGGTTACCACTGAACTATAGAGTTTTTGTTCTTAAACAGCGCTAGTACCAGTTAAATGATGACGTATGTCGCGTGTGCACAGTGTGTTGCGGTAACAAATAAACCATGTAAACATTCTTCAAAATGGCTGCTGACACTCACGAAGACGTTGGGGAGTCCACCAAAAAACGACCGGCGACGACATCAACCAAAGATAAGAGTAAGAAGGTCAAGAAATCTTGGTACTACGAGGAAACGATTGCCTTGATAAACATTATGGAGAAGGAAACCACCCAATTTAAAATGGATGGTTTGACCCAAAACGGCCATGTTTGGCGGGAAATCGCGGACGAGGTGGCAAATGGTCGCAACGGTGACCAGTGCCCGGTGACGGTGTGTTAACACACAAAGGTCGGCTCCCGAATGTTCTTCACGCATGCGTGTTAATACCGCTTTCGCGAGGATTGTCGGTCAATAAACAACGGATCGTTTCACACGAAGGTTTGACTAGATTCCTTGCGAAAAATTACGCTAGCGTAAGATTTTGTCGGAGGTCGGGACCTACTACAAAATTTCGCAAGGTTTGCGAAAATTTCGCAAGGAATGTAGGCGATGTAAAATATGACTGTCCTTTCACACGAAGCCCAAATTGTAATTTTTTACAAAAAATTGTAAAATTTCGCAAAGAATGTTCGTTTTTTCCGTCGTGTGAAAAGGGCTTTAGGTGTATCCAAAACCAAGGACAGGGTGCTAAGTCAATTTTATTGGCCGGGAATATTTAAACATGTGGCAGATTACTGTAGGACTTGCCCAGTGTGTCAGTTTATAGACAAGGGAAGAACCCCACGTAAACATCCTTTGTGCCCTCTGCCAATCATTCAGACACCATTTAAGAGAATAGGGATCGACATTGTAGGTCCTTTTGTAAGATCAGCAAAAAGAAACAAATACTTGCTGACACTTTGTGATTATGCAACGCGATATCCAGAGGCTATTCCATTGTCCAATATTAGAGCCGATACAGTAGCGAATGCGTTGATTGAAGTTTTCACAAGGGTGGGGTTGCCTAAAGAAATTGTACATGACCAGGGAACGAACTTTATGTCCAAGATTATGTCATCTCTGTGCAACTCTCTAGGAATAACTCAAATCTCCACCACACCATATCACCCACAAACAAATGGGTTGACCGAACGTTTCCATGGAACATTAAAGAATATGATGAAAACACTCAACGAGAAACAAATTCAGAAATGGGATGAGTATATTCCAGCATTTCTGTTTGCATACAGAGAAGTGCCAAGCCAAGCTACGGGCTACTCACCCTTTGAATTGTTGTATGGGAGAAAAATAAGAGGCCCATTGACTCTGATCAAGGAGAAATGGATTGCTGATGATGAGTTGGCCCCAGACGTGGTTCAGTACATGATAGATATAGGACGTAATATGGACACACTAATGGGTAAGGCCGTGGACAATATGGTCAAGGCCCAGGCATAAATGAAGCAGAATTATGATCGCAATTCTTCTCCCCGTACATTTGACCCGGGAGATAAAGTACTGCTCTTCCTACCTCTAGGTATGTCCAAACTTGAAAGCAAATGGCAGGGTCCTTACGTCATTACACGTAAAATAAATGCAGTAAATTATGAAGTGACCTTACCAAACAAAAGAAAATCCAAACGGACCATTCATGTGAATATGATGAAGCCGTGGTATGCTAAAGATCATGAGCAGCGCATGGCTGAATGCCATTACATAATTGCAGATGTAGAATCATTTTCTGTTAATGATAATGATGATGATGCAGTAACTCCGGTGGATGAGATAGATGCAAGCATAGATATAGGCCTAACCTTTCATCAAACTCAAACATGGGAAGACGTGTTTTTGTCAGATTCACTGACACCTGCCCAATCTAGTGAGATCAGCACCTTGCTGCAATCATTCAGTAAAGTGTTTTCCGATGTGCCTGGGAGAACACATTTAGTGCAGCATGAAATCAAAACAAAAGGTACACAACCCATACGGCATAGAGCTTATCGTACACCTCATGCCTTACGACAGAAAGTTCAAGATGAACTACAGAGTATGTTAGACATGGGTATCATTGAACCCGTAACTAGTTCATATGCTTCGCCGATCATTGCCCTACAAAAGTCGCATGATCAAATCAGAATAGTAACTGATTTCAGAACACTGAACAAAATTACGGAATTTGATCCATATGTGATGCCTAGAATTGATGAAATTTTAGATGATGTTGCTACAGCAAAGTACATATCTACGCTGGACCTCACAAAAGGTTTCTATCAGGTCCCTCTTGACCAAGCTACAAAGGAGAAATCAGCGTTCATTACGCCCTTTGGTCAGTTTTGTTATAATGTACTGCCCTTTGGCATGCAAAACAGTAGCAGTACATTCCAGAGATTGATGGATCAGGTTCTTTCTAGTTGTCAGGGTTATGCTCAAGCATACATTGATGACATATGTATCTACAGTGAAACATGGGCAGATCACATGGTTCATTTGAAAGATGTGTTGAGCAAATTGGCACAGGCAGGTTTAACAGCTAAACCCCAAAAATGCAAAGTAGCTAATTCTCAAGTCTCATTCTTGGGGCTTACCATTGGTCAAGGTGTGATACAACCAATGACGGACAAGCTTGATGCAGTAGCAAACTTTCCTAGGCCATTAACAAAGAAGCAAGTCAGGGCATTTCTAGGCCTGTCAGGGTACTACAGAAAATGTGTACCCCATTATGCCACCATAGCATCCCCATTGGTAGAACTCACCAAGAAAAGTGCCTCCAACACAGTGAGTTGGAGTGAGACATGTGAAAGAGCATTTACTGTTTTGAAAAGCAAACTCATAAGCCCACCACTCCTCCATGCACCAGATTTTTCTAAGAAATTTCTCCTACAAACGGATGCATCAAATTGTGGTTTGGGTGCTGTACTCGCCCAGACTGATGACGAAGATGTCGAGCATCCTATTGCATACCTTAGTAGGAAAATGTTGGCGCGTGAACAAAACTATTCTGTGCCGGAAAAGGAATGTTTGGCTATTGTGTGGGCTGTGCACAAATTGAAATACTATCTGTATGGTCAAGACTTTCTGGTGCTCACGGATCATAGAGCCTTAAAATGGCTAGATACTTTCCGAACAAGTAACAGTAGACTACTGCGATGGTCCATGATGCTGCAGGAATTCACATTCACGGTGCAGTACAAAAAGGGCATTTGTAATGGCAATGCAGATGGTCTTAGCCGTGCATAAATCGACCGTGTCTTTTTGAACTATATTTTTTATTTAATGATGTTGATGCTGTATGCAACAATCTAAAACTTACAGTTCAGTCTATAGTATATTGTCTTGCACCAGTCATTTTGATGTATGTAGACTAACAACGTATATTAGTAGTTGATGTACTCGTTAAATTGCCATATTTACTCCTTATCTACTTGTATGTGTTTCTTATACTTTTTAGTTAGTGTTTTTATTCTTGATATATGATATGCAATTGGACGTATTCTTAAATGCCTTTTATAACTTACTACACCCAAGTCAGCTCAGTGGACATGAATGATGATGTGCAGGATGAACATTTTTCCAGGATGATTGTCTTCACTACAGTTTTTTTTTATTAATTCATGTAATTTAAGTTAGTACAATGTTTTGCAAATGTAGTATGATTGGGTTTGTAACAGAATGTTACAGTAAGTTTCAATATTTGCAAGACTGACACAGTCTTATCCAGGGGAGGGGGCATGTGATGTCATTATTAGGCATGTCCGAACTTTCACCCACAACCTGGTTGTGAGAAGGTCATTGTGGTAGTAATGGGTATTCCTAGAATACTGAGGAGGGTGTGGGGGTCTTTGGTTAGGGACCACTCGGACTCAAGGATGTGGTTTTTGCCTCATTCTAGGTATGATGACATCTTAATGATCGGAAGGGAAATTAAAGTGGGATGGGGAAAGTAATTGAAGGTATTCCTATCTTGGGCACCTAAGGGTGCACTACTGTATGAAAGGCCTTATGTAGAAATAAATAGACTGCTTGCAGAAGAAGTTAACTACAAATTGTCGTTCGGGAGTCTTTGTACTAAGTGAATCGTATGTACTGATAATGTTCTGAGGAGCATTAACACAACACCTTCATTAAGACTCCATCTATAACTGAATTTGACTTTGGAACCCCTCTTTTAGTTCAAACGAGGCGTATACTTGTTTGTTCAAAACAACCATGCATAATTACATTATGATACTTTTCATTGATTAAATAGAATTTCACTTGTGTGTGCATTTGAGACCGGCTAGTTTACATAGCAACATCGACTTTACTCATAATATTTATGGCAATAATGCTCAGTAACTAAGCACAAAGATCAAAGGTAACTTACTCGACATGCCGCTGAAAAAACAAAAACAATGAGGAACTGTGCAAACAAAATGTTAATTCCTGATACGTTATCAACAACACGTAAATGGCAGACAGTGGTACGCTTCGAAAATCATCAGATTTAGCTGTTTTTGACTTAAGTACTTCTGTTTTGCTTTTTTATGATATAAATGTGCTTTTGAATAATAGAAGAAGACATCTATTATATAAGAGCTAGTAGCAATTCTGGAAAAAGAAACAAGTGTTTAAATCATTTCTGATTTTAACTGAAGTTAACTAGTAATAGTTAGATATAGTTACTTCCACAAATTGATTGTATTCTTAACTTTTAATAAGATCTAGTACCTTACAGGGAAGGTATACGTTTGGTAATCACTCTTAAAATGAATGGCAATAAAAAAGACTAACAATTAGCTGGAAGTACAGCAGCTTCCGATGGTATAAAGCATTTGGAGAAACAGTTTACTTAGAAGTAATGTGGTTGTGTAAAAAGATATCAATTTCTGTGCCCCCCAAATTTGAATCTGAGAAACGTAACTGTCGGAAACGTTTCTCAGGTTGTGTTGTCTTAGGTGTTATTCTTCATGCGAAGACATATTCGCTCCGGATTTTCGGCGATATCTCAAAAACGCTACCACTTTTTGAAATGAAATTTTCACATGTTAGTTTTCTGTTCAATCTACATGCATATAGCATTAAAACAATTGAACGGTTAAAAAAAGTATACTTTGCCTTTAACAATGCAGTTGATAATAATATGTACAGGTGTTTACTTGCATCAATTGTTTCGTCGATTTATTAACAGTTGTGATTACTTACTTCATTCACTAAAGCACACCGAAAAAATTTAGATTGAATAGAAACACATTAACGTAAAAAACAAAACACAAACAAATAAATAAAATAGAGAAACTTTACTCGCCAATATAATCTGGAGACAGATTGCAAAGTCTTTGTCGTTAGCCTTGAAAAAAAAGGGTGATTTCAATCTGACATTTAATAGAGCTTCATTTCCTGAAGGAAGACGAAACACATTAAAGAAGGAGAAGAGGCGGAAAGTTACATCGTCCATATGTAATTTGGAGCCAGATTGCGAACTCTTTGTACCTAAATCCTTGGTAAAAGTATTGTATCACTATGACTTTTAATAGAGTTATCCCAAACAACTGAATCTCAATATATGACACTTCCAACCCAGGTTGGATTCGAACCCCAAACTTTATGAACCTACGGGTGTTTGTATCCTTTCTAGGGAGCCCGGAAAGGGACAGTGGGAGAAAAAATATGCAGCGGCTAATCCGTTCGAACGAATTATAATCTGTTCGCACGGTTTAGTAATCCGTTCGAACAAATAGGCAATCTGTTTGCACGTTTAGCAATCCCTTCGAATGAATTTGCAATCCGTTCGCTCGGTGTACTGAACCGTGCGAACGGATTACTAAAATTCGTCTAACGGATTATTAAACCGTGCGTACGGATTACTAATTCGTTCGAACGGATTACTAAATCGTTCCAACAGATTACTTAACCGTGCGAACGGATTACTAATTCATTCAAACAGATTACTAAACCGTACGAGCGAATTATTAATTCGTTAGAACGGATTACTAAACCGTGCGAACGAATTAGCCCCTACATAATTTTTTTCTTCCACTGTCCTTTCCCTGGCTCTGTAACTTACAGCACAAAACATACACGTTTGGTTTTTTTACTTGCGTAAGCCTTGACGGAGATCCTCAACGTAAAAACTTCCCGCACTTCTTTGTAGGATCCCAAACCGGAGAATGGTGATAATATCCAGGTGGCAAATAATATCTTGCTGCGGATAGACCTTTCCCTTGGGATCAAAGTTTGTTGATGTCGGCGCATAAACTCTGCCAATTAATTAACCCCTTTGACGAGGTGCTTGAAATCTGTAGTCGCACTCAAAAAGGTACAAAGAGTATCTGTTAATTTCTAACTTTAGTGGAACTTTGCGGGTTTTCAGGAAATCTCCGACAGTAAAGCTCGTTCATATTTCAGTATTCTCATTATTTTCTTGGGGAGGGTAGAGTTACAGCAACAGGAATGTCCTTTGTGCTGCTAAAGTGTTCCTGTTGTGTACATTGCGAGTCTCCCCCAAGTTGCCTGAAAAAAAAGGTTCGGTGTTGCATTGCCTTTTAGACTAAAAACCTTTTAATAAGGTATGTTAGATCAAGATTGGTCTCACCTACATACTTAACAAATTACTACTTTATTTTCAACCTTGTAGTGTTCACTGGAATAATTGTCTAATGATTAGGCACAACATTGCGGTGGTTCTACATAAATCCATACGAAACTATTATTTACAATCACCTATTATAACTTCAATAAGTAGGCCCTTGGTTTGTCTTCGTTAAGTGAAGTTAATAAATAAGTAAATAAATAAACAAAAACATAAATAAATAATGGTGCTTAAAATAAATACAATCTTAAGATTAACAATAAAAAATATTTTTTTTTTTTTATATAATATTATGAATAAACTAATTATAATATAAGTCTCTTTTTTTAAAGTAAATAAAAAAAGATAATACTTCCCACCTGTTCCCCCATATACAAATTTCTTTTGGGCAGTGACCTAGAGAGATCTATTTCTTTCTGTGTGCTCTCAGATAGAACACATCCAAATGCTGAGCAATGAAAGCACAAGCCTTGGCCAATTTAAAAGAAACACTTACGACAACAAATAAGAAGTTTCGTTTATACAAATCTATGTCCTATTTCAATGCGTTAGTAGATTGTGTGCAATGTTAACCTACACATACTTATATATATGTATGTACTATTTTTTTTTTAAATTTACATATACTTTATTTTATTTGGATTTTATTTACTTGATAAATACATTTTCACTTTTTTAAAAACAATTATAGTATTCTTACAATTATTAACACATTGCACATGTTTTAAGATGATTCGTGCCATTACAATTAAGTAAATTTGTTTTTACAAATACCTGAACAATGTTTCAAATAGTCCCTTTTTTCGACCAGAGAGTAACAAGATGAATTTAAAACAAACCAATCTCAAGCAAGATGTAAAATAAATAATTTGTTTGAATTCTCACACATACCGACTGTGGATGATTTTTAAAGGCACTGTTTGCAAGATCAGCTTCCAGTTGTCGTCTTCAAACGGAAGAGGGGGTGTTGAAGACGCTATTTATTACTGTGGGATGTGGAGTTATTCCAGCTGTCCAGTCTTACAAGAAATACATCACGACTGGCTTTCTTGAATGTTTGTAAAACTCTCGTTTTGGCTGAGAGTAGTCTCTAGTCCCGCTTTAGTTGGCCTCAATGTCTATCAGTGAAAGCAACTCCAGCGAGCTTGTGATTTTTACTATTTTCCTTTCTACTGCGATGGGCAGAAAAAAGCATTTCTTTTTGCAATGTTAGCGTTTCGTCTTTTTTCTTCTTCTTCAAATATTACCATTTTATTCAATTTAGGCCAACACCATTTATTCCTACACCCTCACAAGAACAAGAGGTTATTTATTCTTAAAGATATCCCATAATAACAATTGTTTTAACTTGTTAAACTAATTATTACCAACAAAAACGGATCCCATTGTTAATCCTGTAGTTCCTGCACCGCCCAAGTTTTCCGAATTTTTGTTAATGGCCCATATAAACGATTGTGATTGACTTGACCAACGCGTACCAATGACCCTAGTTTTTATTTTGGTGCTATTTTTGTCCTTCTCTAAAGCTGCTAAGCGTTTCCTCCTGCGCATGTTTAGTGTATCGTTACGGGCGGCTCAGCGGTCCAGTGGCTAAAAAGGTTAATACTCGATCGTTTCAACGTGTAGACAACCCCCCCCCCCCCGACACACACACACACACACACCCAACCTTACGGATCGGGTTTGTGGGGTACTGCTATTGTTGTTCTATTGTTCCCTTTTCTAAAGAATTCCCTTGTGGGGCCCTATTGTTCCTATTGAAATTGCCTTGCGGGGTCCATTGTTCCATTGTTAAAAGTACCCCGTAAGTTGGCATGTGTAAGGGCACACAAGTGTGTAAACACCTCCAATCGGGGACCTCCTATTGTCCCTCTTTTGTTTGGACTTTAACTTTTTGGCAACAGCTCCCATTGGTTTTGTACACAATTTCTAACTGGGGACCTTTACCCAACCGGGGACCCTATTGTCCTCTTTTGTTATAGGTCCCCGGTTTGAATGTGAAAACAAACTCACACACACACACACAAGTGTGTAAACACCTCCAATCGGGGACCTCCTATTGTCCCTCTTTTGTTTGGACTTTAACTTTTTGGCAACAGCTCCCATTGGTTTTGTACACAATTTCCAACTGGGGACCTTTACCCAACCGGGGACCCTATTGTCCTCTTTTGTTATAGGTCCCCGGTTTGAATGTGAAAACAAACTCACCCAACCTTACGGATCCGGTTTGTGGGGTACTGCTATTGTTGTTCTATTATTCCCTTTTCTAAAGAATTTCCTTGTGGGGCCCAATTGTTCCTATTGAAATTACCTTGTGGGGTCCATTGTTCCATTGTTAAGAATACCCCGTAAGTTGGCATGTGTAAGGGCAAGTGTGTAAACACCTACAATCGGGGACCTCCTATTGTCCGTCTTTTGTTTTGACTTTTTGGTAACAGCAGCTCCCATTGGTTTTGTACACACTTTCCAACTGGGGACCTTTACCCAACCGGGGACCCTTTTGTCCTCTTTTGTTATAGGCCCCCGGTTTGAATGTGTATACAAACTCACACTCACCCAAACCTCCGGAAACGCCACTGCAGTGCCATTAGCTTTTGACGAAATAGTTGTAAGTGGTCATCAGATTATAAGTTTAATAGATTATTAGTTGCGAAAAAAGCCTAGCGCCAGTAGTTGTTATAGCGCCCTCTTGTGTTTTTATTTACCTTTTGTTTACGTATCCCGAACATCTGACGTCACACTTCGAGGCTCGTGAATAACGCCAGATACCAGCCAGACCCGATGTTGGCAGATGTACCTTTGACCTAGCATTCATTTCACACAAAGACTCGCAGTCAATTCACACGTAGGTTACATGTTCACATTACATAGTAAATAAAACAACACTACATGACGCTAGTTGCATGCAGCAGACGATCGAAAGGTGCAAGCTGACAAACTACCTTACCTCGTAACCTCGACCAATCATAACACAGATATGCAAAGCTTACGTCACAGCACGTTTATCCAATGAAATCATTGGGTCTGTAAAACCAGTGCCTGTTTGGCAGGGGACCAGTCTATTGTTTACGTCGCCATTTTCCGCTGCAGTCACGTTTATCACTTGCGTCAATAAAAGTACCTTCGTAAATCTATTTAGTATTCTGCTGTGAACTACCTTGTGTTGTTGCGTCCTTCTCCACTTATTGGCGTGGTGGCAGCATTCTGAAACGTCCCTCGCTTCCTTAAAGGTGAAAGAAAGTGCAGTTTTTCGCCTCCAGTCCATCGGACATCTCCACTTCAACACAACGTGGTCTTTCCCGTTACAGTCTTTTGGTGCATTGTTCTCTTGTTTTGCATCAGGCTTACATCAGGTTTTACATCAGGCTAATTATTAATTAGTGGAGATGAGTTTATAACATCCTCATTTTGTTTTAATATTTGTTTTTCTTCTCATTTTGTTATGAGAAATCGCCTAGTATCACAATGCCGGACGGCCATGTAAAGGTGAGGGCTATACACTTCAACTGATTTGGGCTGTCGACCCAAATCAACTTTCACCAGGGGCACGTTGCCACCTATTCCTGCGGCTGAAATAGGGGACGGTTTGGGGACTACCAGAGAAGAGTGGTCATTGGATGAACGGTAACCTCGGTGAGATGACAAGCTCCACCCCGCCCCACCTCTTAAGTTACGCAACTTACTCAACTAAGCTTAAAGTCAGTGTAAGCCTACACTGCACGTACAAGAAACACTGGAGAGACAGAGACATTGCCAAAACTTCTTTAATTTTAGTCAAAATTAGTTTACGATTTGGACGTATTTATTATACTTTCACTCTTGTACTTAAAAAACACAAAACACTGCAAATCCACACAGATACATTCATGTTTGGTCTATAAGTTAACCAGGCTCATTTTTGAACATGTGGTTAATAAGGCAATAAGGAATAAACCACAGGGGATACTGACTGGGTAAATTTTAAATAAGTTTCAGTTGAACAAAGAAACAGTCAGCAGAGAGAGATTTGAACCTGCGACCGCTGCATTAAGTCAAAAGTTACATAATACATTGGATATATCTATATCAACTATTTACAAACCCAAATAACTGCAAATAAACCACGTCAAAGTCGGCGCAGATTGCAACATGCGCAGAAATATTAAATGGTCGTTTTCTCTTCGTGGACCCAAAAACTGATACTTTATCTGATCATTTTTTTAAAACCACAATCAGAGTTAAATTTTAAGTTCGAGTGAGTTGTTCAAAAATGGAATCCAGGGCCAATGCTGTATTTTTTATCCGGGAAAACTTTCACTTTTACCTCTCTGTAAAAAGGACCCTCTCTGGGTCTGAACATTTTTGTACGGGAATGACTTTCAATGACATTTAATAAAAACGGCCTTGAATTTGACGTTTAGACTGACCGAAAATTCCTTCTTGGAATGTAAAGATCAATTAGTCGTTGAAATCCAATGACGTCACGTTTCAAAATTCCGCTGAAAAAACCCCCAGTTATGAACCAAAACAAAACCCAAAATGTTGAGACCAATTTTTTTTCTCAGAGTGCGGTCATCAGATGTTCTGGATGTTGACTAATTTTGCACTAAAAGGGGCATCGACCCACTTTCACGAGGACTTTTTCTATCATAGGAAATGAGTAAGTCACAAAATACAGTCAGTTTTTTCCCTTCCACTTTAAGATAAATCCGAGTGTTGGTAAAATCCAGCCCTGCTTTTCGCACAAATTTTCAGGCAGGTCTCAACATATCATTTTACAAACTGGTGCCATTCATACTTCCGTACATCCTCTGTTTCGTAAAGCACAGAGTAGAGAATAAAGAGCACTACTAATGTACAGCAGTTACAGCACATACATTTTTTATTAATGGAGATTGGCGTTGACAAAAAACACCCTAAATATATTTCAAAACACTTTAAGGAAACAGACGGTAAAATACGTTCATTCCTGATCGAGTACAGTCTGATGGGTTCATAATATCCATCAACACAACAATTTGCAGTTATACTGTAATTACTTGAAGATTGTGTGTGTCTTTTATTTTCTTTTAGAAAATAAAACAGATCAGCATAAATTATGAAAGAGGCTGTGACCTCATATTCTGCATGACTTTGTGTACTATACAAAATATTTATATCTTTAAAAAGTATAAACTTGAAACACTATGTACATTTCGAAGATATTTTTTAAATAGCGATATACTATTAATGTATTAGTCAATCAATTTCAAAAAAAAAATAATAATCATGCTTTAGCCGGGATTATCTGAGCAATATTAAAAAGAAGTGATTATTTTTAGGTTATTTTTCTTTACCAGTGTCTGTACTCTTTAGTCCCAAATAGTGTAGACTTGATTTCAAGTCTGCGATCGCGATTAGTTTTATTTGCATCAGCCATTAAAAAAAACACACACACACACACACACCGTTTGCCCCTATTGGCTATACATCACAGCCCAATAACTCGCGATCAAAACATTGTTTCGCCCGAAGGCGCTATTCAAGGCAATACTGCATTGGCTCCAAGCAGACAAAAACCACGACCACAGACTTGAAAAAGGCCCCCTATACAAGACAAAAACACCCAAAAATACCCCCCCCCCAAAAAAAAAAAAAAAAAAAACCCGAAAAAAACAAAAAAAGAACATACCAAATATTAAAAAAAGAAATTTGAAGAAGAAGTTTTGACCACAATGAGACATTATTGGCAAGTATATTCTCATTAAATCGTAGCAATGATGTAGTCACAAAATATAAATTCATTATTACTGTACTCTATAATCATGATGTATCTGTCTGCTTCAAAGGCACAGTGTGTTTTTACCCCTCGCCAGCTTTTCAAAGCTTTCGATGGCTGAGGTAATATAAATACAGAAGAACAGTCAAAATACTAAACACATACTCTATGGAACTGATAAATCTATTCCTTTTTAAAATCTGAACTATTTTCTAAATCATCTAAAACCATGTCACGGTCTCTGTAACGAGTTGTGGTGGTTTCCTTGGGGGAAACCACAGGCAGTGTCTCATCTCTGGTTTGAGACAGGTTGGCCTAAATGATTTTAACGATTGTTTATTCCACAATGTAAAGATTGAAAGTCCCACTGTTAGATTTTCTGTTAAAAAGCAAGACAAAAAAGAGAGAAAAAAAAATGTTTGCTCTATACCTAATAATGACTGTCGATCTATGGAGAGCTATTCATTCTCCACCACCGCACCATCACCTTTTCCAGCCTCGGCGTCCTGTTTTGCTGCTGGACTTGACTGCTTATCATTGGAGGAAATCTTCGTGTATCTTCCTGCCTCGGCGTCTGCTGGTGGAATTAACTCATTATTATCACTGATGGCAACCTTCGCGCTGCTTCCCTTACACTTGATGATGACGACCACGAGGACAACGATGAGGAGAACTCCACCCACTGACCCAGCTATTATACCGGCGATCTCTGCGGTCGACAGACCAGCAACTGGTGGTTGAACAGAGTTAAAGTGTTAAACTTTGTTTATGGAATAAAGTTACCAGACGGGTGTACGTCGCTGAGAAAAACTGGCCACGTTGCAATATTATTGCATTGTCGATAAAGATCAACATGATGGGTTGGAACCCACGCCCTTCTTATATTATAATGAACTGATAAATTGCTGATATTGTAAAAAAACAAACACCAAAAACCAACTACAACAACAACAAACACCTTAACAAACAAACAAATACCCAAACAAACAATTTAACACCCACATAAACAAACAAACAAACAAACAAACAAACAAACAAACAAACACCCAATACCCCAACAAACACCCCAACAAACAAACGCAAAAATAGGACTTCATCGTGTGATCGGACGTATGCTTTTTGAGATAAGTAAACTAAATATTCATGTAGTTATAACTAAGTAAGCTAACTAAATAAGTTGAACTAGTTACATTAAATGACAACTTCATGACCTAATCCTTGATATGATATAGCATCTGACTCTTTTATACTAAGCTATGTATGCCTTTTGAAGGCCCCAAACTGGTGTAGATTGGGGTTTTTACGGAGGAAAGAGTAATAATACTAATAAAAAGAAGAAAGAAAAACAGCAATTAACAATTTTTACGAAAACAATAGCTGTTCAACCTCCACGTTGAAACAGCTTTTAAAAAGAAGAAGAAGAAAGAAAGAAACCAGTTAAAAGGTATTGTGGTCGAGCTGGAAGCATAGTCGCAGACAGCGTTCATGTTTAATGTGATCAAACACTTGTGAAGATTTGGGCGTAATTCGTAATTGATCAGTAGAAAAAACATGCACCATTTTTAGCATTTTCAGCTTTTGCGTTTGTATAGGTTTTCAGATAGTTTTCTTGAATATGACTTTGAGAGGGAAACATTTTACAGATAAAATATGGTTCTTGTAAGAATTGTATATAAGTGAGCTTTCAAACTAAATTAAACCATTTTTTAAAATCCAATCAAATTTTTAGAACCCACTGGTGCTCGTTAAATTTCTTTGGCTATTTTTGTATTACGTTTCATACTCTGGGGCCGTTACTAAAAGGAATATCTGAATGTGTACATTTTCACTGAAATCTCCCTGAAAATTGTAAATTTTACTTTGGAAGTAAGAGGTTCCAGTTTGTTAGGGCGCACTTACCGTTAGGCTTCGTCGTTGGCTTCGTCTCTGCAATTATAACATACAGCATTGATTAGCAATCGTTGGTGTTCAAGAAATGCGGCGATGGAATTATATTAAATTAAAATGTGTACGACCTTGCTGAAAATAGATGACAGAAAAGTCTTCAATGAATTACGCCTGTCTTGTAGTGAATGCGTAAGTCATAATAAATACAAGCTCATACGAAAAGAACATTCTATTCCGGCAATTGTTAATCTTAAGAAAGTCTAGATTTCAAATGTGGGGTGTGCATCCGGCGGCACGGACATCAATGAGAAAACTTTGGAACGCTAGGTGGCAGCAGGCTTACCAGGTAAATTTACGTTGTTCTGAACATGCGCACATTACCGAGAGTATGGATTTATCTGGTAAGTCTGCTGCCACCTGGCGTCCCAAAAGTCACCCATTGCGAGTTTGGCACACCCCCCCCCACGCCCCAACTTTGAAACTTTGAAGTTGCAACTCACCCTCTACTGTTATTGAATCTACATCAACTGTTAATATTTTAATGTCACTGTTGTCGGAGCTGTTGAAGCTTTCCACGAGAAATTCCTTGAGTTGAGTCGCAGTAAAGTCGGCTTCATCATATGTGAGAGAAAAGGCCGCCACAATACTTCCACTTATGTATGAAGTCACTTTGCATTCGTTCACCGTGGCCTCAGAAGACTCTTTGGACGCAGCAATGAGCTGGAGAGAGAGAGAGAGAGAGAGAGAGAGAGAGAGAGAGAGAGGGGGGGGGGGTGGAGAGATAGAGGGGGGAGAGAGGGGGGAGAGTCAGGAAGGAATGGGTTATTCAAAGGGAATGTATACATTGGTAATTACTCAACAAATTAATGGAAATGAAAACTTACTTGGCTAGAAGTACAGCAGCTTGTGATAGTATAAAGCATTTTGAGAATCATTTCACTTCGAAGTGATGTGGTTATGGAAACAAACAAAAAGATGTTCACCAAATTTGAATCTGAGAAATGTTTCTGTCAGATTGTGTGTTCACATTACAGATTAATCTTCCTGCGTGGACATAAAAGTATACTTTGCCTTTAAGACAAGGTCCATCGAGTCGTCGTACACACATTTATAATGGGCTGGTCCGAACGGGAGGTTCATTCCCAGAAGGTCCTTCCCCAATGACCAAAGTAACCACGTGACTACCCCCTCTTATTTTCACCACAAGTTTTAAAATTCATTTTCACTCACCTCATTTCAATAAACACAATATAGAAAGTTGATCAAATTTAATAATCACGTGTAAGTGAAAACAACAATGTCGACATTTAATTCGTCAGGGATGTTGTGCACATATACATGGGTTACTATTTCGATGTTGCACATCGAAATAAGCAATTATGGTGATGTTGGGGTCTTCAAAATGCTATTTTCCCAACTTTGACAGTATGCCAGGATGCCAGAAGATTGGTACTGGTTTTTGAACCTGGTAAAGATCAGGCAGGTATCAGATTTTAAAAGTATTTTAATTTCGATAACTGCAAGTTTTGTGATATTGTCTTATGAAACGTCTTTCGTTCTTTCTTTCTTGTTCTCAGTGTAATTCACGCTAAAATATCTCATAAAAGTCATACAGGAGTGACTGATTATTCTTGCACACTTACTGCCAGGCAGACAATAGATGCTGCTTCCTTGAACTGGTTGCTCTCGGGGTCGTTCAACTCCTCTGTGAACTCGGCTTCATTGCTGCCAAGCTTCAAGATCTTCAACGTCCCATCGAACACCCTCAAAGCTTGATAAAATAGTTTCCAAATCCATTAAATCATATCCAGAAACAAATTGTCGTGGGGTGGGGGGTAGAGTATCAAAATGTTGACCGTGTGTGTGCACCACATCGGTTTGTAAAAATTATTCACGAATTTGCACCTAGTAATTTATATCATAATACAACGATGATTATGATGGAAAACTTTCCTTGAAATATGTTTGGCTCGAAATGATGTTATGTTTTCGAAAAGCGAGTAAAACAATTAGTTTAATTGATCTCGCTAGTCCAACCACAGCTCTACGTTTGTGAACAGTGACACCGTGTTTTCTTTTTACTGCAACCGATGGAGCTTAACATTAATGTATAATTCATGTCCGATATGTCATGTATATTAATTACGTTGAGTCACATAAAGTGCAGATCCTGGTCTTTACCAGTCTTATTCTTATATGTAATTCAAGAAAACCTTCCCTCAGCAGATCGTGCAATTTTCAGAGGTGTCAACATTGACGATAGAGCTTCCACACTTTCACGTCAATGTTAAGCCTAGATTTTCATTGTTCTACTTTAAAACAATGTCGACAATTTGCAACATACGGAATAATTATGCACCACTTTAAACGTTGTCTCTTGAGATGAGTTGATGGATTTGATTTCACCAAAGATGTATTAAACTTGCCTCCTAATCGAAAGTTTGTTGCACATTAATAGTAATGAGTTGCTTACTTTTGCCATCGGTCACTGCAGCTGGAGCTGTCGTCGTGTCAGCCTTAGTTGATGCAGCAGCATCAGTCTTGACTCCCGTTGGAGCAGCAGCATCAGTCTTGACTCCCCTAGTGGTGCCTTC
>JAMKCF010000006.1:7406671-7419171 GCA_023634235.1 Pisaster brevispinus
TTGTTGTTGTTGTTGTTGTTGTTGTTGTTGTTGTTGTTGTTGTTGTTGTTGTTGTTGTTGTTGTTGTTGTTGTTGTTGTTGTTGTTTTTTTTTTTTTTTTTTTTTTTTTTTTTTTTTTGCTTGGGGGGGTTATCGCCTGGACCAGGTCATTCTTTTAGTATGTAATCACTCTTGTCTCTAAACATACATGCCGTCTTTATTCCCATTGAGAAGAGAGAATTTAAATGCAATGCAATTAATGTCCACTCTTTAAAAGATTTCAATCTGAACTGTTAATAGAGAAGATTTGAGATTTTATTGGTCATTAAGATAAGTTTCTAGACTAACTTGCATCAAATTTAATATGTTCGTAATTTTGATCATCAAAAACTTGCCTCCCTGATCTTTAACTTGGATATCTCACAGTTACTGTCAATAATTACTCACCTAACACAAGTACTATAAAGACACAGAAAATCTTGGCCGTGTGTTTTCCCATGATGCTCGCTAATATATAATCTGCAAGAAAGAAAACAACAATTGTTACTTTTCTTTGTAAAAATCCCTTCATGCATTTGTTAGGTCTTCCTCATAAATACTACACTTTGTGGGGCGATCATGTTGTGGAGCAGTAATGAGCGCCACCACTTGAGTGCGCACACGTCATTACCGGAATAGCCTGTGTGTAGAAGTTTAAGACTGTGAGTTGACCCACTGTGGACACACTGTGGACCCACTGTGGACACACTGTGGACACACTGTGGACCCACTCTGTAAACACACTATGTGGACCCACTGTGGACATACTATGGACCCACTGTGGACACACTGTGGACCCATTGTGGACCCACTCTGTAAACACACTATGTGGACCCACTGTGGACACACTATGGACACACTGTGGACACACTGTGGACACACTGTGGACCCACTCTGTAAACACACTATGTGGACCCACTGTGGACCCACTCTGTAAACACACTATGTGGACCCACTGTTGACACACTATGGACACACTGTGGACCCACTGTGGACACACTGTCGCTGCTGAGTGACACACTAGGAACACCCACACACTGCTTTGTAATTGCATTCACTCTGATGTGGACATTCCCATGTTATGTGCTCATATTCATATTCTTCAGCACTGTAAAAAAAAAGCTATGTGGATGTGTGTAAGTCCACACAGTGTTTCGAGTCCCGACAGTTAGTGAACTTCTTGTTTTTCTTCTCAGGTCCACACTTATTGTGTAACGCTAAAACACATTAAGTGATGACAGTGTAGATTTACTGTACACAAAGTCACTGCCGTTTTGATTCAGAACTGAACTGAAAATTCTCTGTACAGAAATGTAAAGACCATACCTGAAATAAGACGTCACCGAACGTTTTTGGAATTGTACGAAAATTTTAACTTGAAGGAAATCAAACACTAGCATTTGACCCCTTTTTTAGGCGATGTAAGAAATTTGTATAACTTTATCCCTTCATTAGGACTCTATCTATAACTGAATTTCACTTTGGAGCCCCTCTTTAAGTTCAAACGAGGCGTATACTTGTTTGTTCAAAACAACCATGCATAATAAATTACATTATTATACTTTTCATTGATTAAGTAGAATGTCACTTGTGTGTGCATTTGAGACCGGCAAGTTTAAATAGCAACATCGACTTTACTCATAATATTTATGGCAATAATGCTCAGTAACTAAGCACAAAGTTCAACGGTAACTTACTCGACATGCCGCTCAAAAAATACAATGACAAACTATGCAAATAAAATGTTAAATCCTGGTACGTTATTAATAACAACTCGTAAATGGCAGACAGTGGTACGCTTCGAAAATCATCAGATTTATCTGCTTTTGACTTAAAGTAATTCTGCTTTGAATTTTTTATGATTTAATTGTGCTTTTGAATAATATAAAAAGACATATATTATGATGCTAGTAGCATTTCTGGAAAAAGAAACACGTGTTTAAATAATTTCTGATTTTTGCAACAGTGTCTTAACTGGGAATAAGATCTAGTACCTAACAGGGAAGGTATCGTTTGGTAATCACCCTTAAAATGAATGGCAGCAAAAAAGACCAACAATTGGCTGAAAGTACAACAGCTTCCGATGGTATAAAGCATTTTGAGAAACATTTCACTTCGGAGTAATGTGGTTATGTAAAAAGATATCAGTTTGTATGCCCCTAAATTTTAATCTGAGAAACGTTACTGTCGGAAACGTTTCTCAGGTTGTGTTGTCTTAGGGGTTATTCTTCCTGCGGTGACATATTCGCTCCGGATTTTCGGTGATATCTAAAAAAAATGTGACCACGGTTTGAAATGAAATGTTCATATTTTAGTTTTATTGTTAAATCTACATGCATATAGCATTAAAACAATCGAACGGTTCCAAAAAAACAAATGTATACTTTGCCTTTAACAATGCAGTTGATAATAATATGTACAGGTGTTTACTTGCATCAATTGTTTCGTCGATTTATTAACAGTTGTGATTACTTACTTCATTCACTGAAGCACACCGAAAAAAAAAATAAGATTGAATAGAAACACATTAACGTAAAAAACAAAACACAAACAAATAAATAAATAAAATACGAAAATAGAGAAACTTTACTCGCCAATATAATCTGGAGACAGATTGCAAAGTCTTTGTCGTTAGCCTTGAAAAGAAAAGGTGATTTCAATCTGACATTTAATAGAGCTTCATTTCCTGAAGGAAGACGAAACAGATTAAAGAAGGAGAAGAGGAGGAAAGTTACATCGCCCATATGTAATTTGGAGCCAGATTGCGAACTCTTTGTCCCTTATATCCTTGGTAATAGTGTTGTTTTGATATGACTTTTAATAGAGTTATCCCAAACAGCTGAATCTCAATATTTGACACTTCCAACTCGGGTTGGATTCGAACCCCAAACTTCATGAATCAACGGGCGTTTGTCTCCTTTCCCTTTGAAGTAAATGACGACAATAAACATAAACTTTAATAACTTCAAACTTTGAATATGATACATTTACAACATGCACAAAACACTACTTTTTTTGTTTTTGTTTTGTTTTTACTTACGTAAACCTTGACGGAGATCCTCAACGTAAAAACTTCCCGCACCTCTTTGTAGGATCCAAAACGGAGAATGATGGTAATATCCAGGTGGCACAAAATGTCTTACTGGGGATAGACCTTTCCCTTGGGAACAAAGTTTGTTGATGTCGGTAACCATGTAAATTGTTATGTAACTATGGAAAGGCTCCTGGCAACGAGGTGGCAACGGCGCATAAACTCTTGTAAATAATCAATCCCTTTGACGAGGTGCTTGAGATCTGTAGTCGCACTCATCAAGAAAAAGGTACAAAGGTTATCCGTTATCACGGCTACATTTTGAGTAAACGCAATTTCTAACTTTAGTGGAAATTTGCGGGTTTTCTTTGTCATTATGTTTCTTTTCATCAAATATTTGTTTTAGACTTGGTATGGGATGTTAGGCTTTGGGTGATGGAAGCTATTTTGTGGTAGACTCAATGGGTGGGTTTTACAAATAATTCATTAACTCGGTAGGACTGATGACTGGTGGGGCTTTGGTGTTGACGATTGGACAATTTATTTCAATCGGAAAGCACTGCATAAACCGAGCTATTGAGAGACAATCCTGTTATAACAATAGCAATAAAACTATGAAGAGTGCACATAAAATCGCGAACGTAGTTCTTAATTCGAGTAATCAAATCGTGATAAAAAAAATTATTAAAAAAAAACATGGTTATCTACAATTGAATTTAGGAATTGTGGCAGTGGGAATGTTGCTTTTATTTTATTTCCCCCACTCTTGTTTCTTGTATGATGAGTATTTCAAGTTAACTGAACTACACAGCAATACATCAGTTGTGATTTGTAACAAACACTCCTGCCCCCGCCCCCTCCGGCGGCTTGTGAATCCTGAACACGTGTCTTTGATTAAGTCCCCGCCCTCAGTCCCGCACTGCAAAAATTGGGGTGTTAAAATAGCCACCATAGGTACTGCATAACGATACCCAAGAAAAAATTAACACCAAATTGTGTTAAAAAAACACCAAGTGTAAGTTTGTTGGCAGATATTAGTGTTATTTTAACACCCTATGGTGTAAACTTTGATTCTGTTTTGGTATCTATATGCGACAACACCCACCGTGTCAATGTTAACACCTCAGTTTGTGCAGTGTGCACAATCATTAAGTGTTGGATAACTTTCGTTATTGACCCAGTTCATCTGACGTCATCAGACAGTTAACCTTGCTCGGGAGTCAGATGCTTTTTACTGTACAGGGAGCATATTCTTAGGCGACGCACGTGCAGTATAAAATGCGCACCGTGTCTTTACGTGCATCGTTACTCCCAAATGGCATACGATGGACAGACAGCAGCTGTGCGTGACGTCAGCCGCGTGTGACAATGGGGACAATGGTTTGACCATCTTGCTTTTTACGTTTAGCTCCATCCAAAGCCAAAACCAGACGTAGAATTTACAGAGAAAACAGCGGTGCAATCTTTCTTGATTAAACTTTTGTTCTCCATCGCCAGTGCATAGGGTCTAATGGGAACGTAAGGGAGTATAATCATGGCTGCTACATGAATGTCAATTGATATGCTAGGCATGTTGCGTATTCAAAAGGCCCTTCGTCATTATTGAACTTATGGAAACACGAACTGATTGCACCAATAAAAGCTGCACAAAAGCAAATAAAAACGACATTGCGACCTATCCTTGATTTTCGAGTGTCTTTCGTTAAACATTCAGCATGTCTATGGTTACCGCTTTCCGAACGGTGAAGCGCTAATGGGTAATCGACCAACCAGGATTTTCAACCACATTGGCCTCGATCTGAAGATACCTTTGTGGGGTCATGTGGGGTCATGGTTTCTTCTGTATGGGACTTTTCGAAAACTGAGGGGGAAAAATGTGGCTTGGAAACCCGCAGTTTGATTGGAGAGGACCGGGGTATGGTATCAAACTGAGCAATAATGTATCACTATACGAGGGGCGGGTGAACCTCCCATCGCAATTAAATTGAAGCCATTTTCTACTTTAAAAAATTGAACAAATCGACAGGCACTACACTGCAAAAACTGGGGTGTTAATATTGACACCATGGATTTTGTTATATATAGATACCGTAGAGAAAATTAACATTATAGGGGTGTTAAAATAACACCAGTGTAATTTATTTTGCAGAAATAAGTGTTATTTCAACACCCTAGGGTGTAAATTTTGATTATTTTTCAGGGGAAGGCATATCTTTATGTGACATAACTATGTTGGTGTCAATTTAACACCCCGGTTTATGCCAGTGTAACGAAGTCTCCGTCCCCATGTCTGGATTTCGACCCATCTCTTTCGGTCCAACTTCATGCGTGCACGTGGTTTCAGTGTTATTCTTTAACGTCGTATTTGAACAACAAACCATTGCGGTGATTATCATCAAACCTTTTATTTAATTTCCTTGAAAATATTCTAAGGCAATCACTTCCACACTGAACTAATGTATCTGTAAGTGAATGGAAGACTTTGGAACACTAGGTGGCAGCAGACTCACCAGGTAAATTTCCATAGGGGTGCCCCACACTAAATAAACTCCCATAGTAACCAACGCTAAATGCTAAATATTCAAAAATACTCAAAATAGTCTCTCAGCCTCTTGAAAACCAATCAGATGTATTTTCAAAAAACTAAACTTCAGATTTCTTTTCAACTTTTGGTAGGTCAGCCAATAGGAATTTTTGCTAATTACCCTAGAAAAAAACCCCGAAATTGTGCTTTTTCCCAATCCGACTCGCTGCCAGTTTTCATCAGGCACTCCTCCAATTCACAAGTCAAATAGGACCCAAATTTAACGCCTAAATTTATCAAATCTGCCCAAAAGTTGAAACACACAACCCCCAGGTTGTGATAGATTCTTACCATTACACATTATATTAATTGCATGACCCCAAAAACCTTATAACTGAAAAGATCTTGTGGGTATACAAATTATGATAATTAGCTTGGCGCCTACATTTCGGCATATTTAGTGTGGTGCACCCATAGTTTAAGAGGTTCTGAGCGTGCGTACATTACCGAGGGCAATTTATTTACCTGGTAAGTCTGCTGCCACCGAGCGTCCTAAATGTCCCCCATTATTGAAAGACACTCGGGGCATAAATGCATTCTCATGTGATATTTCTTTTTGTCATTAATTGTTTTTTTAGTTTTTTTAAACAAACATTTAAGACCATGTCACACGAGGCAATTTACAGGCAACCAATTCCAGAGTTACAGGAAATCTCCGACAGTAAAGCTCGTTTACATTTCAGTATTCTCATTATTTTGCTTGGGGAGAGTAGAGTCACAGCAACAAGAATTGTCCTTTGTGCTGCTGAAGTGTTCCTGTTGTGTACATTGTGAGTCTTCCCCAAGTTGCCTGGAAAAACATTGCTCGGTCTGGCATGGCCTTTTAGACTAAAAACCTTTTAATAACGTGTGTAAGATCAATTTTTTGCGACACCTACATACTTAACAAATTACTACTTTATTTTCAACCTTGTAGTGTTCACTGGAATAATTGTCTAAAGATTAGGCACAACATTGTGGTGGTTCTAAAAAAATCCATACGAAACTATTATCTACAATCACCTATTATAACTTCAATAAGTAGGCCCATGGTTTGTCTCCGTTAAGTGAAGTTAATAAATAAGTAAAATAAATAAACAAATACACAAATAAATAAGTAAATAATAGTGCTTATAATAAATGCCATCTTAAAAATATATTAATCAACATTGTTTTAAAAATATGAATAAAAAATTATAATAAGTCATATATATATTTTGTTTAATGTAAATAAATGGATAATACTTCCCACCTGTTCCCCCAAATAAAAATATCATTTGGGTATTGACCTAGAGTGATCCATCCCTTTCTGTGTACTCTCAGATAAAACACATCAAAATGCTGAGCAATGAAAGCCCAAGCCTATGCAAATTTAAAAGAAACACTTACAACAACAAATAAGAATTTTCGTTTATACAAATCGAAGCCCTATTACAATGCGTTAGTAGATTGTGTGCAATGTTAACCTACACATCTTACTTATATATATATATAGTCTAATTATTTTATTTTATTTACATATAATTTTTTTATTTTTTTTTATTTGCATGATAAATACATTTTCATTTCTAAAACAAATATAGTATTCTTACAATTATTAAAATATTGCACATTATTTCAAGATGATTCGTGCCGATACAATTACATTTTGTTTATACAAAAACCTGAACAATTTTGCAAATAATCCTTTTTTTTCGATCTGAGAGAGTAAGAAGATGAATTTAAAACAAACCAATCTCAATCAACATGTAAAATAAATAATTTGAATTTTCGAAATTAAGTTTGAATTTTCGAAATCACCCACAGTCGCGACTGTGGGTGATTTTTAGGGCATCAGCTTTCAGTTGTCGTCTTCAAACGGAAGAGGGGGGTGTTGAAGAGGCTATTTATTACTGTGGGATGTGGAGTTACTCCAGCAGTCCAGTCTTACAAGAAATACATCATGACTGGCTTTCTTGAATGTTTGTAAAACTCTCGTTTTGGTTGAGAGTGTGGTCTCTAATCCCGTTTTAGTTGGCCTCAATGTCTGTCAGTGAAAGCAACTCCAGCGAGCTTGTGATTTCTACTGCGAATGGCAGAAAAAAAAAATCTTTTTGCATTGTTAACGTTTTGTCTTTAATTTTTTTCTCTCAAATATTAATAGTAATTCAATTTAGGCCAACAACATTTATTCAGACACCCTCACAAGATTAAGAGGTTATTTGTTCTTAAAGAAATCCCATATTAACATGTGTTTTAAGTTGTTAAACTAATTATTGAGTTTTAATTTAAAGTAACAAAGCATTGCTTAACATGTTTCACTGGTAACGAAGTTAATGACGCAGGTTGCCCCCCCCCCCATCAAAGCACACGTTTGTCGACCTTCGGACTTCTCTATTATTTGTTCACCTTCATGTTTGGACTTTGGCGACGTCCCAAATGGTTTTGATTTGAGCACGAACGCAAATCTACGACGACAACAAAAACGGATCCCATTGTTAATCCTGTAGTTTCTGCACCGCCCAAGTTTTCCGAACTGTTGTTTTAGTTTTCAAGACTCTTGCAACAAATTACTCAAATCGGGGTTTCAAAAGATACACAGGGCTTAATATTTAACTAACAATGTTCGTCCTTTTCGTTAATATTGTCACTGAATAACATATTATTGCAAGTTCAGAAGTGATAAGTTCATAGGGAACAATAAGTGCCTCTTGTTAACGGCTACCTGTAATTTTCATTGCAACTCATTTTATATGGTTAAAACGAACACAACACTTTTTGAAAGCTTTTCTTTGGCATCAAATGTTCATACTTAGTCATTAGTTTTTGACAGTAACATCAAGATGACAGGAAATTCCATTTTTAGTTACAAAAAGAATGAGCGTGTTGTCGATATGTGCTACATTGTTTCAAAACCATTAGCGTTGACATTTTACAAGTGAACTGAGGGGGGGGGAAATTAATAATGGCCTATATAAACGATTGTGATTGACTTGACCAACGCGTACCAATGACCCTAGTTTTCTTTTGGTGCTATTGTTGTCCTTCTCTAAAGCTGCTAAGCGTTTCCTCCTACCGCATATTACAGTGTATCGTTACGGGCGGCTGGGCGGTCCAGTGGCTAAAAAGGTTAGAGTCCGGATCGGTTTCAACGGGTAGCACCCCCCCCCCCCAAGACACACACACACACAAGTGTGTAACAGCCTGCAATCGTGGACCTCCTATTGTCCCTCTTTTGTTTATACTCTAACTTTTTTAAACAGCTCCCATTGGTTTTGTACACGATTTCCAACCGTGGACCTTTCCCGAACCGTGGACCTATTGTCCTCTTTTGTTATAGGTCCCCGGTTTGACTGTGGTTACCTACTCACACACACACACATGTTTGTAAATGGTGTAAACCGAGGACATCCCATGGTTTGGACTTAGGTTTTTTTAGCGACGTTCCCATTGGTTTGGTTTTGTACACGAAACAAACCAAGGACTGTCCCCGATGTGTCATTTTCCCGGATCCCTGTTGTTAAAGTCCTCGGTTTTAATGCGTAGACACACACACCCAAGTGTGTAAACACCTCCAATCGGGGACCTCCTATTGTCCCTCTTTTGTTTGGACTTTAACTTTTTGGCAACAGCTCCCATTGGTTTTGTACACAATTTCCAACTGGGGACCTTTACCCAACCGGGGACCCTATTGTCCTCTTTTGTTATAGGTCCTCGGTTTGAATGTGAAAACAAACTCACCCACACACACACCCAACCTTATCACGGATCCGGTTTGTGGGGTACTGCTATTGTTGTTCTATTATTCCCTTTTCTAAAGAATTCCCTTGTTGGGCCCAATTGTTCCTATTGAAATTACCTTGTGGGGTCCATTGTTCCATTGTTAAAAATACCCCGTAAGTTGGCATGTGTAAGGGCAAAACACCCACACACATGTGTGTAAACACCTACAATCGGGGACATCCTATTGTCCCTCTTTTGTTATGACTTTTTGGTAACAGCAGCTTCCATTGGTTTTGTACACAATTTCCAACTGGGGACCTTTACCCAACCGGAAACCCTATTGTCCTCTTTTGTTAGAGCTCTCCGGTTTGAATGTGTATACAAACTCACACTCACCCAAACCTTCGGAAACGCCACTGCAGTGCCATTAACTATTGTCGAAATAGCTGTAAGTGGTCATCAGATTAATTAATTCGGTCCATCGTTTTGAAATTTCGCACACGCACAGTGACTTGCGTCCTCACGACTGTTTATTTTCATTTCAATTTGTCACGAAAGCCTGCTCAACCCGAATAATTTACACCATAATTACATTATGTAGCTTTTAAACACTCAACAGACCCGAGGTCATTTGCTTTTGGTTCCATTACAATTAATCTAAAGGTACCGGTCATTATCAGGGCCTAACCTTACGCACTTAATCACCAGCTTCGCATTAGTCCCGATTGGTGACGCTTGTCTTTGTATTAGTCGCCGGTCGAGGGCGCAAGAGGGACTGGATGTGCAAGTGTACGAATCTCGTTCGAAGCTTTTAATCCAGACGTGTGTTTGAAACAGATATCTCTTCTCCAGTAATTCATCTTGCGATATCGGCGACTAGACATTAACAAAACGAACGTCGCAAATCAAGACTAGCTTCGCATAAAAGTCTGTATAGGTTTAATACGTTAAGTTGCGGGAAAAAAAGCCAAGAACAACAAACAGTGGCGTTCAGTAAAGCGATGAGCTAACTTGATGTTTGAAAATAATTTCTGATTAAACAAATTGTGTTTCTCAATTCCTATGGTGCTCTCTGTGAACTTCAAGGCGATCCTAACCCAAACAAACATAAATTTTACCTATAAGCTACTTCGTTGAAACTGTATAAACGCCATACTCCCAAAATCTGACAATTTAAAAAGCAGCGTGCTTATTATTGTTTGCAGTACAATCATGTCAAACATTAACATTTTGGGCGTTAATCGTTTTTATCTGTTTTTAAAGATAAACATTGCAATTTACATGATGGCTAATCTTTAGTTATTATGAAAAGCATAATTTTTATTATTATTTGTATGAAGGCATGAGAGTGAAAAATTTTACGTGTTTGGCATACAAAAGACATTGGTCAAACATATGAAGGCACATTTTAAACATTTACAGAGAATATCGCATAAAAGCAGTATCCGATAGCCAGAAGGTTAGTGGATAGATTGGATACAACGATAAATCGTCGCTGCTGCTAATTTGCTGTATTGTTGACCGCGTGAGGGCGCATGTGAACCAAGCGTTCGTGATGAAAAAAGGGTAAAATGAAAAGGTTCCTTTCATTGGTGTTATTATAATTATTATTTATTTGGCCATTGTTACACGATAACGCACACAGGCAGTCAGAGTAAGATCAAATTGTAACTAATTGTGATTCAACGAAATTCGCCGTTGAAAGCGCCCTCATGCGTTCGAAATATAAGGTCAAGAGTTCAAAGTGTTCTCATTCGTGCGTCGGTCGTGGCTGGTTCGGTTCCCCAGCTACCTTCGCGCCGTTCCCTTTTACCTTCATCACAATGAACACTAAGAGGATAACAAACACCAGCACGAACAGAATAGCACCCACTACGATGCCAGCTATCGCCCCTCCTGACAGTCCATACGGTATGGGTTGTTCGGGATTTGCCGTTACAGCATCTGCAAAATAATACATAAATAAAACACAAATTTACAACATGAGGAAACTACTTTAGAGCAACTCTAAATTCTCGTCTATCTAAAAGAAGAATACTTTTAAGCACCGCATGTTGGGGCGCATCCTCCAAACGCTTGTCTTAAATATACCATTCTTTTGTTTACAAACGTTGACCACCATTTTGTATGAAAAGCCTCGGCCAAAAAACAAAAAGGCCCTTTATAGCAAAACAATACAATTGTTTATATGAAGTTAAAGTGAACCCTTTTTTGTTGGATAGTTGATATTTTTTAAAAGCAGTCGTGGGTATTAATTTGATGGCATAGTAGGTCAAATAAATAGGGAAACTGGTTTGTTTTTTTTTGGTTTTTTTGCACTGACGGCCGCCCGTACTTTTGCCAACCAAGAATGGAAACACTTGGGGATGTGACGTTGCAAAAAAAGAAATGTGATACTTTAGTAAAATAAAACTGGCAGATGTAGCTGCATTGATAACAACTTGGTCGTTTTGGTACAACAATTGTGGGACTGTAAGTCGTGCAGTGTCAAACCTTTTGTTCACGTTTCAAAGAACTGCGTCTTTGCACAGAATTGGGAATTTAGTTCAAACTGATCAAAGGAAATAAGTGTCAAGTTTATAATTCAGTGTTGGGGAGATCACACAATACATTTTATTCTGGGCATTGTCATGTCTTTTACAAGTATGGCTTGAAAGTATGACATATCACTCTAAAACTTCTGTGTCATTAATAAACTGGATCCTGTGGGGCCGGACCCCCTGACTGTGTCTTTATGCCCCGGAATCTAATTCAGAATGACCCAGAAATGGGTCCTAATAACGCAGAATTGGTTTTGTACACAAACCGAGGACTTTCCCCGATATGTTATTTTCAGAGTCCTCGGTTTGAATGCGTAGACATGTTCATGTAAACACCGGCAGTCGGGGACCTCCTACTTTTTTTTTTTTTTTTTTTTTTTTTTTTTGGGGGGGGGTCCGTTTCTGGGGTCAGCCTAACCCAGAAATGGTGGTCTGGTTTCTTATAGGATCTGGAATCCGGATCAATTCTAACCCGAACCTTTTTTAGAGTGTAACTTGAATTCCCCGCATCTTTGCACTAAAAATGATTGATCGGATTCATTGTTGAGTTCAGACAAAATACACAAGGGTTTATACTGAAAGAGAGATATTAGTTGTTATGAAGCTGTTATTTACACAATAAGCTCATGGGTAAATCAGTTCATTG